>OY728160.1:1498448523-1498495963 GCA_963277665.1 Viscum album
GTTTGTAAATCTGGAAGTGGGCTCCCGGTTTGGCCCAAATCATGAATACTCAACCATTCCTCCCAAAATGCTTCGGAAACCCACAAAAAAAGTTAAAGAAATTAAATGGAATTTACCTTTAAAATTAGTCATGGTCGTGAGAATTCTCCCCACCATGAAATACATTTCACCCCAGAAAGTCAACCTGATGCTTGATCGGAAAACAAGAATGGGTACTCCTTTCCAATCCATAACATTCTCTCCCAAGTTTCATGGGCATCATTCCCATGCTTCAAAAGGACCTAAACTAATGGAATATACCTTTCTCAAAGCACTTTATCTTGGGAATCAACTATTCACATCAGCCACTCAAAAATAGACAAATCGGGCTCTATGTCCAACTCCTCTCAATTCAGCAGATGGGACGGATCCAAATTTTACTTTTTCAATTGAGAGATGTGGAAGACATCCTGAATAGATGTAAAATGAGATGGATAAACTATCCTATATTTAAAATTTCCAATATTATCAGTAATCTCAAAAGTTATGACATATCTCGGTGTTAGCATTCCCTATTTTCCAAAGCGATGATGACCCAGAAAAGGGGCCACTTTCAAGAATACCAGATCACCCACCGAAAACTCTAGGTCTTGAAGCCTCTAATAAGAATATGATTTATGGAGACTCTGATATGTAAATAAACACTACTTGGTCAATGTGATCTTCTCATATGTCTCCTTCACAAGACTTGGCCCAAATAGTGAGGATTCCACCTACCTCAGCCCAACACAGGGGGGACTGACAAGGCCGGCCACAGTGCACCTCAAAAGGAGCCATTCGGATTGAGGATTGGTAACATTTATTATAAGTGAACTCAACCAATCCCAAATGGATATCCCAAGAACCTCCAAAGTCCAAAACACATGCATGAAGCATATCCTCCAAAATCATATTCTCCCACTCTATCTGAATCTAAAAAAATTCACACCAAACAAGCCTTAATTAAAATTCATATTGGAATAAATATGTTAAAAATGATTTCATAAGACCAAAGACACAATAAATTATCATCAATATATCCCCAAGAACTCCACGCAACAAGCGGTCATGATTAGCCACTAAATGAGGCTAATATTCATTATTAATAAATATAATATTCATGTGATTTATTATTCATAAACACCATTTTAGTTAATTTTACACTTTGAACATCATTTCACATTATGATTGTAATTCTTTCTTAAAATGCACTATTATGTGGTACATTTTTGAACATCATTTATGGTGCACAATGATTCATCTGATTTTAAGGAATGTAATTACACATATTTTAATTTTATATTTTGGTAAATTGATCTAAACTTCAATATGAACATATTTAATTAACGGATCAATGGGGAATTCATGGAAGAATATGGGGATATTTTGGGACGAAAGGAAGCAATTCTAGAGAAGGCATATTTGACACCAGCCCACTGATGAGAATGTGGGACCCACATTACAAACACAATGAAGCCCAAATTTCATGGGATTATAGAAAATATATAGAGTAACAAATCATTTTTCAGGAGCCAGTGCTAATTTGGCCTCCATGGTGGTTATAAAGGCGTCCCAATTAGGAGATACAATTAGGGGCCAGATTCGGCATCCTAGAAAAAAAACCTACCAATATAATCATATCTCAGAATCCATAACTCTAAATGGGCCAAAACATTAGAGGAGTGTATAAGACTTCCAGGGATCCATTTTCTTCTTCTATTGACCACTCTGATTCTGCAATCTAAAAGGACTTCCAAGAACTTCTGTTCGGTAGATGAAAGTTGGCTTCCACCTCAGGTCAAGTGTGGAAAAGTCCAAGTTCCACAAACTTTCCACCACCCTAGGCCTACCATAATCAAGTGGGATGTTTTGTACTGTTGGAGGCTCAACCCAAGGCTCCCAAAATTCCTATTTAAGGGAGTGGTGGTGGAGTATTTTTTTATCTTTGGTTATTTGTTCAATTGTAATGTTATGCAGCGATTTTGTTGTCTCAAGTTTGTCTTTCGTAGGTAAGTTGTTCAATTCACTTTAGTTTTTTAATAAATGTTCTTCTTCTCCTATTATTCTATTGTTATCCATCTCAATTTGATACTGTTGCCTCATGGTTTGAATTTATTCACACCAAATATTGTGAAACTATTCACACAATGGTGGAGTGATCATTTTATTTTTATTGTTTTCTTTACTTCTCCATTTCCTCCCTCATGAGTCTAGTTTTCGCTTCCATTGAAACCATAGAATAAATGGAGGGCTAACCCACTTATGGTTTGATACAATAGAGTAGAAAGGGGTTGGATTGGATGTTATTTATCACCCCATTAATGTATAATCACTTCTTTAATTGAGATTTTTATTTGATGATTTTTAAACTCCGTCGTCCTTATTGAATTTAAGGCCACACACTTCATGTGCTAATACAAACCTTTACCCTGAAGTGATCAAAACTTTTATCCTTCAAGTGTATAGGTGATTAGTATTAAACGGTGTAGTCATTAAACCATTAAGTGATGATGTTGTTTTATCTTTTTATATGAACCCATCTCAAATATAATAAATTGAAATCATTGAAAAGGAAATATGTCCAATCCACCCCGATTGATAACCTAGGATCAACTCATTATTTTAAATTGAATTCACTTAAATATGTTATTTATCCTTTAAACCCATATAAAATCAACCCATTTTGGTGACTTCATAGCCAAAAATAGTCCATAGAATGTACATGTCTATAGGTTTCTTCTTAGGTCTCTGAGGATTCGATAACCCAAGCTAAACTACATGGACCATTCTACCTTCATCTCTTGGGTAAATTCGAGCAAGAATCATATTTTTGCACCATTGACAGGGACCCAAGTAATTCATCTAAACAGCCATTATATTCTCCCCCTTTTATTCTTTTCTCATCCAAATTCTCTTATCTTGTCCCTTTCTCGTTTTTTTTCTTTTGGCGCATGTCCGCCAACACCCACGATCAATCAAACCGTCTAGTTAGGGTGGATAGTCCTGGGGATGGGGAGTCAACTACACCAAGTAAACTCTTTCCATTATTTCATAATCTTCATAATACTCTAGAGTCCAAAATTGATCCCATTTCAATGAAAGGACTTCAAAGAAACCAACTCATAAACCCGGGTGGAAACCAAAATGTAAACCCAAATGAGGCAGCCCCAAACTTGGGGAATGCAGTTGATCAAACCATGAATGACTACCTCACACCTTCCTGGACCAATTCCCCCTCATGCATTAGACAAAATTCACAAGGATATTCTAACTACATATTTAAACCCCATGTCCTAAACCACCTTCCCACATTCGATGGAATGGAGTCCGAGATGACCTACCTTTACATTAAGGAGTTCAATGACATTGTAGAAACCATGTGTCCCCCAAATCAACTAGAATTAGCTAAGATGAGGATATTTAATTTTTCATTAAAGGATTGAGCTAAAAATTGGCTAAAAAATTTGATAACATCATCCATAAACTATTGGGACCAACTACAAATAGAATTCAACAAAAAATACTTTCCCCACCACAAAACAATTGCACTTAAAAAGAGCATCCAAACATTTTTGAAAAAGAGGGAGAGTCATTATATGAAACATGGGAGAGGTTCAAAGACACCCTAAAAATGGTTCCACACCATGGTTTTTCTATTCCTGAACAAGTGATAATTTTCTATGAAGGGTTGGGTCTGGGGAATAAACAATTCATTTACATGATGTGTAATGGAACCTTTAAAAAAATCCCCAAATGATTCTTACGAGTACATAGAAAGCCTTTATAAGAAAAACCAAACATGGGAAACTTTACCTTATTCTGAAAATCCACAACGAACTACTGGAATTCATATACTTAGGGAAGAGGAAAGCCTTAGGGCTAAACTCACAGCACTCTCTAGGAAGGTTGAAGAGATAGACCTTAGGAAAGTCCATGAAATCCAAACTTTTGACCCTGTTTGCACAATTTGTGACAAACATGACCATAAGACAGACAACTTTCCAACCAGTTCCAAACCCAACCTATACAATACCAATATCCACTGGTCCATTTTCATCAAACCATCCCACCTCCAAAATTTCCCCCTGGGATAAACCAATCTTTTCAAGCACCAACCCAAACTGTTCCACAAAGCCTACTAGAACAACTATGAAAATAAATGGAGATGATGAACTCGAAAGTCTATTCCCTAAAACAAGAACTTCAAACCATAAAAACTATAAAGGCATCCATGCCTACTCAGGAGTTACCATCATCAAATTCAAGGGGAGAGTCAAGTTTCACTCAAACAACTCATGAATAACTAAAGGTTGTGACTATTTTAAGAAGTGGGAAATCAATTGAGAAACCTGAACAACTAATTCAAAACCCTTCTGAAGATTCAAACTTGGATGAAAATTCAAATGAACCAAATGATCAAACTGAAAAACATGATAAAATTGTCAAAGAAACAACTCTTCAACAAACAACCCCACAACATGCACCATTTCCTCAATGCATGAGGGGGAAAACCAAGCTTGAATTGAGTGAAACATTAAGGGAAATCCTCTCACAAGTCAAGTTGAAAATTCCCCTTCTCAATGTCATCCAAACCATACCTGCCTACTCAAAGTACCTTAATTACATGTGCACTTTTAAAAGAAAATTTTTACATAAAAACCAAGTCCTTTTGGCTGCTAATGTGAGTACCACCATTCAAGGTACCATTCCTTATATGTTGAAAGACTCGGGTTTCCCTTACATCAATGTTGAACTAGGAGAGAGAAAAGTTGTCAAGGCCTTGTGTGACCTAGTTGCTAGTGTAAATCTCATCCCCTATGCTTTTTACTACTAGTTAGGCCTAGAAGAACTCCAACACACATCTATCACACTTCAACTTGCTAATCATAGCATTAGGGTTCTAAAGGGTATTTTAAAGGACATTCTGGTAAAGGTTGAAAACATCATCTAACCTACTGACTTCATTGTCCATGACAACCATCCAAACTTAGGAAATAAGGAAAAAATCTCAATAATCCTTGGCCATCCTTTCCTTGCAACAATCAACTCTATTATCTGAGTCTGAAATGGGAACATGACCATCACCTTTGAGAACATGAGTCTAGACTTGAACATCTATAATGTAAGCTCACAAATAGGGGATGAAGAGGACATTAATGAAGTCAACATGATAGGAAGAATTGATATTGAATCCATAGAACATCAAGGAACATTTGATAGATGTATAAGTTAGGATGAGATTTATTTCCTTTGTTCACATGAAGGAAGTTTATCTCCTTGGATTGAATCATTTTAAAATTTTTCTTATGATGAAGTCATAGGTCCAACAATCAGTGAATCCTTTCACGAAACCACATTCATGGAGACCACTCCAAATTCCTTCCCTAAATATGATCAAGCCAATCTAGTAGCTGAAACTTCTACATGTGGGCAATCAATCCTATCTAAAACTTTAGGAAATAAAATTCATATTGATCCAATGTCCCAATCTTCTGCTGAAATTATGAACTGACCTAAGCTTGAATTGAAGGAACTTCCTGTTGCAATAAATTATTCCTTCTTATAGGACAATCAAACACATCCTATTGTAATTTCTTCTTCTCTTGAATCCAATAATGAGAGGATGCTTCTAGATGTCCTTAGGAAACATAAGAAAGCCATTGGTTGGACCCTATCTGATATTCTCGGGATTATCCCACTTAATGGGACTCATATGACTGTTCTAGAATCTGATTAAAAGCCATGTCGTCAACCTCAACGGTGATTCAATACTAATCTCATGGAGGTAGTAATGAAATAACTTCTGAAATTGTTAAAAACTAGTATTATATATCCCATAGATTAGAGTGAATGGGTGAGCCCAATACAAGTAGTTCCAAAAAAGGCCGGAATCACAGTGATAACCAATAAGGATGGAGAGATTATTCCAAAAAGGGTGAGTAGTGGATAGAGGGCCTTCATTGACTATAGGAAGCTTAACTCATTCACCAAGAAGAACCATTTCCCCGTACCATTCATTGACCATGTCCTTGAGAGAGTGGCAGTTCATGCCTTCTACTATTTCTTAGATGGGTACTCGGGGTATAATCAAATTGAGGTCTCCCTAGAGGATAAAGGGAAGACTACATTCACATGTCCATTCGGTACCCTTGCCTTCAAACGCATTCCCTTTGGTTTATGCAATGCTCCTGGAACCTTCCAGTGGTGCATGATATGAATCTTCTCAAACATGGTAGGGGATTTTTTAGAGGTATTCATGGATGAATTATCTATGTTTGGGGATAAAAAAGAGGGATTTCTGCATAACGTGGAGAGATTCTTGTCAAGATGTGAAGAAACAAATCTGGTCCTAAACTGGGAAAAATTCCATTTCATGGTTAAAGAGGGACAAGTTCTAGGACATCTGGTCCCAGGTTGGGGGATTGAAGTTGATAAAGCCAAGGTTGACATCATTCTTCGCCTTCCATCACCCAAAACTATCAAGGAAGTGAGTTATTTCTTAGGACATGCTGGTTTCTATAGAATATCCATCAAGGACTTTAGTTCAATATCTCATTCCCTTTGTGCTCTCCTAGTAAAGGATGCTCTATTTGTTTGGACAGAAAGTTGTGAGGGTTCATTCTCAACCCTCAAATCCTCTCTCACATCTCCTCCCATTATGAAATATCTAAATTGGAACCTTCCTTCCAAACTTATGTGTGATTCCAGTGACTTTGCTTTAGGAGCTATGTTAGGACAACATTGTGATAAAACTTCTTATGTCAATGCTTATGAAAGAAAATCCTTAAATGATTCCCAAATCAACTACACCACTACTGAAAAGGAGTTAATTTATATTGTGTTTTCTTTAGAGAAGTTTAGGTCCTACCTCTTAGGATCCCTCATCACTGTGTTCACTGACCATTTTTCACTAAAATACCTCTTCCAAAAATAAGTTTCTAAGGCTAGACTGATTAGGTGGGTCCTTCTCTTACAATAATTTGACCTCACAATCAAGGATATAAAGGGAATTGAAAATGTTGTAGTTGATCACCTCTCTAGGATGGAATTGAAAGACAACTCAAATCACCTTTCTGTGTCTGATTCATTTCGTGATGAACACCTATACTCTGTGAGTGATTGCCCTTGGTATGCCGACATAGCCAATTTCTTAGTTATAGGAGTCATTCCAAAATTATTAGGGACTCAAGATGGAAGGAAATTCCTTTCTGATGTTAGACACTATGTGTTTGATGATCCATCCCTCTATAAGTTTTTCCCTGACCAAGTCATTAAGTGGTGTGTCCTAGAATCTGAACAAGAGTCCATCCTTAAATTTTCTCATAGTGAGGCATGTGGATGTCACTTTTCCTCTAAGAAAACATCTTCTATCATTCTTCAATGTGGTCTCTTCTGTCCCACCCTCTCAAGGGATTCCTACACATTTTTTCAAAGCTGTCCTAGGTGTCAACAAGTAGGGTCCATCACAAAAGGGAATCAAATGCCACTCACTCCCATCTTAGTGGTTGAAATCTTTTACTGTTGGGGAATTGATTTCATGGGTCCCTTCCCAAAATCTATGGGATGACTTTACATTCTCTTAGCTATAGATTATGTATCCAAAGGGGTTGAGGCCATTCCTATAAAACCCAATGATCATAAAACTATGATTAGATTTCTCAAGGAAAACATCTTCTCTAGATTTGGAATTACAAGGGATATCATTAGTGATCATGGAACCCATTTTTGCAATCATCCATTCTCATCCCTCATGGAAAAATATGGAATTTCTCACAAAGTTTCCACTGCTTACCACCCACAGACCAATGGTCAAGCTGAGTTAGCCAATCGTGAAATCAAACAAATTCTTGAGAGAACTATCAATCCTTCTAGGAAAGAATGGTCCGAGAAACTCTTGGATTCTCTTTGGGCATATCGTACAACATTCAAACCCATCCTAGGAATGTAACCATATAGGATGGTTTATGGAAAAGCATGCCATTAACCTGTTGAAATTGAGAATAAGGCCTTTTGGGCAATTAAGAAAATGAATAATGACCTCTCATTGGCCAAAACAAAAAGGAAATTATATCTCAATGAACTGGAGGAACTTAGGATGGAGGCTTATGAAAATTCAAGGATCAATAAAGCTAAAGTAAAAGCCTACAAATCTCAAAATCATAAAACCAAACATTTTGAACCGGGAAAACTTGTGCTCTTGTATAGTTCAAATATTCATTTACACCCTAGAAATTTAAGGTCTATATGGTCAGGTCCTTTCATAGTGCATCATGTAAACCCCCTATGGGGTAGTATAGATTCAAGATCCTACAGGTTGTTACATTTTCAATGTCAATGGTCAAAGGTTAAAACCATTCATTGAATCATTCAATAAACAGGAAATAGAGGTTGAGTTAACTGATCCAACCTATGAACTAGGAAAAATTGATAGATTTAGGATCCATGTCGGGCTAGCGACATTAAACTAGGCACTACATGGGAGGAAACCCATGGTTTCAAGTTTCCTATCATTTTGTTGTTTTAATAAAAAATTTATTTTAAATACAATTAATTAATCGTTTTTATATTTAAAAAATAGGTTGTTGACCTATTATTATATTATGAGTATGGATGGGTGTGAAAGGGGAGTATCATATTCATCTGTGTCATGTGGTGTGATCCTTGAGCATTGCCTGACCCAGAAATTTAAAAAGAAGACAATGTATCATCAATTTATTTTATTTTAATGTTTTTGTAGGTTAAAATAAAAATAAAAAAAATAAATAAATAAAAATATAATAATAATAATAAGGGACACATCGTGGGTTGTGGGTCAGACCCCATCACAACCGGCGAATCTGTGGGGACTCGAACCCATGACCGAAGGGAGACACGGGCTCGCGCTTACCACTGACCTATGGCTTTTTGTGCTTCCTTATTCTATAATTTTTATATATATACTTATATTTTACTTTATTCATTATATATATATATATATTGGTTTTTTTCCTTTTTCAACTAGGGAACTCTGAAAGTGACATGGATATCAATGGATTAAAAGGGAGCAGCAAGAATTTCAACTTCAACCACCAGGTGACTTCATTCCATGATCCTCATTTTCAATTTCTTTTTTGAACTTTCATTCTCTACATCTACCCCATCTAAATTTTCTATTCTTTAAACAATGGATACAGTGTTATTTTAAGTTGGGGGGGAAGATAAAATAAAAAATTCTTTTGTGTCAAAAAAATGAATGATTTGAAGTAAAAAAAATGTGTAAATGGAAGGAAAAATTCCTTTAACATTGAACATGGTAATACACATTGCACACTTTGAAACTGAATATAAAATAATTTAGAATTCTCGGATTCTGATTTTAATCCTTGTATAATTTCATGAGCATATATTTTGGAAAGTGTGGATGTCCAATATGATATTTCATCGTTTATATTTTCATCCACATAAAAAAAAGATCACAATGCACGTCCTTTGGATAGTGGGGTATTAGTTTGAGTTCATGGGGTCCCCCAAATAAAAATCATAGGTTTGGTGATCATTTTAGTTTTAATATGAGTATTCAATAAAAAAAATAATAAAAATAATAATAAATTTGCACGTATAGCAATGAAATAACCTAATATGTGGCTTTCGGCACTTGGGGATCATGACTCCATAGTTTTCTGGCCCAGAGTTAGTAATTTTATCTCTATTTTTTGTAATTTGAATTTGTTTTTGACCGAGTTAACTCGAGATGATACCCAAGTATGTGGTATTCATTTGGTGCCCTACGGTCTTTGAGCTTGGGAGTCATTGGAAAAGTCTCTCTATAGGGGTTGACTCTTTTGAGTGCAATTTCAATTACCATGGAAAAATTGCAAAAAAAACAAAAAAAAAACAATACAATAAAAAATTTGAATACTCGTCTTGATATTGAAATGTTATTCCACCTAGAGCTTCTGTCGTTTCCCCCTTCAATAAAGATGAACCCCCCATGTCTATTTTTATGCACAACACATCCTCATACTTAATTGATATTGGATGAAATATGGCAATGAATTTGAATAATGGAATGGGCTTGGGATTGGGATCTACTTATGAAACTATATTGTATTAAATTATTTTGATGGGTTTCATGATTTTTTGGTATAAGGGTTTTTGGTGATCATTGAGTATTAAAATGTTTTTGGAAAAGGGAATTTGAATTTCATATTATTGATATATATTTTGCTCGGGACTAGCAAAACTCAATTTGGGGGTTTGATTAGACAATAAATGAGGCTAATATTAATTGTTAATATATATTATATTCATGTTATTTATTATTCATAAACACCATTTTAGTGAATTTTACACTTTGAGCATCATTTCACATTATGATTGTAATTCTTTCTTAAAATGCACTATTATGTGGTACATTTTTAGAACATCATTTAAGGTACCCAATGATTCATATGATTTAAAGGAATGTAATTACCCATATATTAATTTTATATATTGGGAAATTGATCTACACTTCAATATGAACATGTTTCATTCAAAGATCAATGGAGAATTCATGGAAGAAGATGGGGATATTTTGTGATGAAAGGAAGTAATTCTAGAGAAGGCATATTTGACACCAGCCCACTGATGAGATTGTGGGACCCACATTACAAACCCAATAAATCCCAAATTTCATGGTTTTTTAGAAGGCGTATAGAGTAACAAATAAATATACATGATCCGGTGCTAATTCGGCCTCCATGGTGGTCATTAAGGCGGCCCAATTTGGAGATAAAATTATGGGTCAGATTCTACGGCCTAGAAAAAAATACTACCAATATGATCTTATCTAAGAATAAATAACTCCAAATGGGCCAAAATTTTACAGGAAGTTAGAAGACATACGGTGATCCATTTTTGTCTACTATAGCCCACTCTGATTCTGCCATCTAGAAGAACATACAAGCATGTTTGTTTGGTGGATGAAAGATGGATGCCACCTCATGTCAAGTGTGGAGAAGTCCAAGTTCTACAAACTTTCCACCACCCTAGGCCTACCATAATCAAGTGGGATTCTTTGTACTGTTGGAGGCTTGACCCAAGGCTCCCAAAATTACTATTTAAGTCAGTGGTGGTGGAGGATTTTTTCATCTTTGGTGCTTTGATCAATTGTAATGTTATGCTGCGATTTTATTGTCTCATGTTTTTCTTTCACATGTATGTTGTTCAATTCACATTACTTTCTTAAAAAAAATTCTGATTCTCCTCTTATTCTATTGTTCTCTATCTCAGTCTGATACTATTTCCTCAAGGTGTGAATTTATTCACACCAAATCTTGTGAAATTATTCACACAACGGTGGAGTGATCATTTTATTTTTATTGTTTTCTTTACTTCTCCATTTCCTCCATCATGAGTCAACTTTCCACTTCCATTGAAACCATAGAGTCAATGGAGGGATAACCCACTTATAGATTGATCCAAGGGAGTAGAAAGGGGCTATATTGGATGTTATTTATCACCCCATTAATTTATAATCACTTCTTTAATTGATATTTTTATTTGATGATTTTTAAACTCCATACTCCTTGTTGAATTTAAGGCTACACACTTCATCAGTTAATACGAACCTTTACCTTGAAGTTCTGAAAGCATTGATCCTTAAAGTGTATAGGTGATTAGTATTAAAGGTTTTAGGCATTAAACCATTAAGTCATGATGTTGTTTTATCTTCTTAAATGAACCCATCTCAAATATAAGAAATTGAAATCATAGAAAAGGAAATACGTCCAATCCACCCCGAGTGATAACCTAGGATCAACTCATTATTTTAAATTGAATTCACTTAAATATGTTAGTTATCCTTTAAACCCAAATAAAATCAACCCAAGTTGGCCACTTCATAGCCAAAAACAGTCCATATAATATAGGTGTCTATAGGTTTCTTCTTAGGTCTTTTAAGATTCGATAACCCAAGATAAACTACAAGGACCATTCTACCTTCATCTCTTGGGTAAATTTGAGCGAGAATCAGGTTATCACCCACAATTCATCTCCACAACACCATACCAAGGGAAGAAACTAGCAACCCGAACCACCATCAGCCAAGGCCACGCCTTTTCCTGTGTCAAACATGAACAGGTCTACTTACACCCAAGGGGTACAAGTAGGGTGTGAGTATAATCCTAATAGGGTACGACCCAAATGATTCCATATAGTATGAAATACAAGACAAAAAAGCATTCCAGTTTAGATAAACAAGAAGTGGGGGCAATAATTATTAAGAATAAAACATTTAAAGATAAATAGTTTTCAAAGGAAATCTTCCAAGAGTGAGAACATTTCAATAAAAAATGTAATATAAAGTATTTTCCATCCATAACCACCATAATCCAATGATAAATAAAAAATTTCAATGAGAACTACTCTCTGGAACACCCCTAGGAAGTTGTTACTCTCGGGCCCCATTTAACGCCTACCTCGGTGTAAGGTAACCATAGAAAAATCTTTTATCATGAAGTATCCACTAGTAGGGAACATAACCATAACCTAGTGGTCCCCAATCATCATAAATATAGTTTTATTATTGTTTTAATTGTCCAATTTGCTCAGTGAAATGTGGATAAAATTTCTCCGGATCACTAGTGTACAAGTACGCATCCGCCCACCAAGAAACTCGAGATTCCCCCATTGTGCTCAAATAATATTCACATGTAACCAAGATTCATTTTGAAATAAAAACATAATTTATGTTCATACTCAACTTAAAATGGTATCTACACATCCTTCTCACCAATTAAACAACTCAATAAACCATGAAACGTTTTCATAAAACAACTTCACGCTTTACCACCAAACAATGCGCATGAAATCCATTTAAAATCCCTCTTTGAAAACCAATTTCACACCAATATTACCAAAAAATAGAATTTTTGGAACTAAATAATTTAAATAAAACAATTACATGAGTTATAAAACAACCCCAATTGGTATAACATTCAATGGACATGTAAAACACCCAATTTCACACAAAATTGGTACTTAAAAATCAATTGCTTAACAAATGCCACGAAAACAAATTTTAGAAGCAAGAACATTGAAGGATTAGTGTGATAAAAATATAAATTAAGAAAATATAACTCACCTTGTAGTGTATACACATGGAATTAGCTACCACAAGTGTCAAAAAAACAAATCCATGTGTGAAAGTTCACCTGCACCACCGCCGCACCACAAGGGAGTTAAATAAAACCAAAAAAATATTATATAAATAAACACAAGATCAAACCCTAGGTTAGAGTCCCCACTTTATAAAATTATTAACTTCAAGAATAAATTTAAGAAACCATAATAAAATAGAAGAAAACCTAAGCAAATGGATGAAACCCTAAGAAAATGGGAGGAAGAAGGAAGGAGACCCACTTACCAGAGGGATCATGAAAAAATCACCCCAAATAAACCAGTATCAGAATTTAAAAATAGCCAAAAATGAAAGTGAGTTTTGAATATGGATAATAAGGTCAATTTATAACTGAAATGTGGGAAAAGAGTAAAAATGGAAGGAGTTGTGAAGGAAACATGTTACCTCTTCAAATTTGGACGATTTGAGAAAGCCTAAGAATTTTTTCCCTAATTAGAGATTTATATGAGCTTCAAAGATGGGGAAAATATAAAGGGGGAGATCCTAGGATAATTTGGATGGGTTGATAGTTATAATCACACAAAAATCTTAAAAATTTAATAAGATATTAAATAAACAATTTAAAAAAAATGCAAACAGTCTTACAGGATAGCCCAATTCTTTAAATAAAAACAAAAAACCACCATGATTATGGATTATTAAAGGGTAAAAATTGATATTTTGGTGTTAATAGGTCATGGTAGGAAATTTTGGAAGTGGAATGGATGAAAATGTTTGAAAAATAAAAGAGTTATAAAAGAAATAAAATTGGTTTTTAAATCTGAAAATGGGCTCACGGTTTGGCCCAAATCATGAAAACTCTCCCTTTAATTCAAAAATGAAAGGTAAACCCCCACAACAAAAAAATAAATGAAATTAAATGAAATTTTACTTTAAAATAAGTCATGTATTTTACACCTCATTTCTTCACAACAAAAATATATCTCTAGAAAAACTAAATTGAGGAAAAATAAAAATAGCTCTTATTTTTTTAGTGGTAACCATGATTTAAGCTCCTAGTTTCTACAACATTAAAAATGTAAAAAATTAAAAAATAAATGAAACATAATAAAATTAATGAAAAATAAAGAGTAATGGGAAACAAAAAAAAGATAATTATTGGTCTAGACCCCCATGCAGATGCTAGGTTTTTACTACCCCTAGACAGGCAGTGGGAGAGGATTATACCCAACAAAAAGTTGGGTGTGGTTTCTATGAGATGAACCACCACATGTGACTTTTCCCAATGTCAATGAGTAAACAATAAAAGTAGATAATCCCAAAGAATATAATAAAATAACCAAACACTTATAAAAGAAAAAATAGATAATATAAGGTCTAGAGTGGGTGGGAAATGAATATAGGGGTGCTCCCTATTGAATTCAGCGGTGTCCCCCTCTATATGGTATGAAAATTATTGTTGAGGAGGTAGTCTCACCACCACATGCATGTATAACTCTTTTTCTTCAATCACCACTGCTTGGTTAGTATTCCTTTTAACATCCAGGGTCTTCTCCATTTGTGTATTATTATAAATATTAGATAAAGAGAAGTCAGAAAACAATTAAGATTGAATAAGATTAAAAGTTGAAGAATTAATAAAAAAATCCTACCTTTCAAGTAAGTCAATCCGGTAATTGATCTCTTGAGACAAGACCATTGGAAACTCAATATCAGTAGGTTCATGTTCATCATCATATTCCAAATCAAGATATATTTATAAAGGTTCTTATGTTTCATTATCAGAAATAGTAATATCATGTTTTAGGTTATCTTCAACAAAGCTATTCTATAATTTTTCTGAAAATAGTTGATCTCTCATAAGTGAATTAGTTGGCATGTGTACTTCATGGATTTCCTAAAGCAATTGTTGAGTGTGGTATGATTTCATTAATTCATTTATAATCTCCTTTTTATCCAACTTGGGTTCATTAACATAAAAAATGACGGTTTAAATCTCTTCCACCACTTGTCCGGGTTCAGGTTCCAGCTCAGGTTTAGATTGGTCCTCGGATGTGTTTACATATTAAAAAATCAATTCTATTTGATCTCCAATTTTTTCACTTTATAACTAGTCCTTTGAAGTTGAGCATCAATATCATTGTAAAAATTTTCTTGCACCAAATATTGGTCAGCCCATGAATAATAATCATAATTAGAATACATCATGAACAAGACATATTTTTTACTTTTAAAAATTTATGATATTTTTTGTAATGAAAGAATATATATATATATAATGAGAATAAAAATAGTTAATGAATACCACTTATCTCCTGATAAATGGTACCAATTTTATGAAGTTTTTTCGTGCGCACTCTCAAAAATATTTATAACTAAGTGAAATACAGGGGCTGAACTATGTCGTTCTCTTGAGGAGATTTTGTAGTCAATCAATCACTACCTCTAAATAAATTTTTTATTTTTTATGAAATAAAATTAAAATAAATTTATTTTTCGAATGATAATACAATACTAAAATTAAACATGCATATGAAATGAAAACACAATGAATGCAAACAGAATTAACGGAGATATTCCTGAGAGAATAAGCTGAGTGAACCTTCATTGTATCTTAATTAGTGTCAAATTTACTTAATAGAAAAATCTATAGTAAGTTTTAAAATACTCCTCTACATGTGGTTTTTAATATATGGTTCTCTAAATGATTTATGAGAGATCATACATCCACCTCCTCGATCGAGGGAGAATGTTGCAGAAGTGAAAGCTAAGCCTCGAGTGGTAAGTAGAGACACAATGGCTCCATGCCCACTAAAATCCCCCTCAAAAAACTCTAAGAAAATAATAAACATAAAAAAATATTTCAAAATGACTTGGGTTCAATGTTGGATTGATCCCCTGGTAACTTTCTTGGGATAGTTACTCATGATCACGAGTATAAGAGATCGTAGAGGAAAAGAATGGGGTGGAAAAAAAAGACCACAATTATGAGAATTAGATAAAGAAGAAGTATAAAATGTATTAAAAATTCATAATACTATTACAGATAAAATTAAACTTCAAAAAAATAGAAAACGTCCACATAGAAGATCCAATCCATTGAGAAGGGGCGGGGATATATATATAAATAGGGAGGGAGGGTGAAAGAATTATCTCCAAAAGTATCCTTAAATGTTTTCCATGTCTATGTCCAATTAAATGGCCTAATTTGTAATATGTTTCATCATTAAAGTTCTTCAAAATTTTCTCCTCCGTTTTAACTAAAAATATCAATATCATTGGCCACCAGACGAAGTAGTTATGTCCATTTTACTCTGAGATATTTAAAATGTACATTTCACTCATAAAATTCCAATTCTTCATATTAACATGAAATTATGACCATTAAACCTATCGGTCCATGTATTCCATTATTAATAAAAAATTTCCCCAATTATTTCACGTCCCTACACAAAATTTTAGACATTTTGGACATGTGGTTCAGATTTTATGAATTAATTACTAAATCAACCCATTTCTTCCTGATGAGACCTTTCACATTCCACATGTTTGAACCATTAAAAGAAGACCTTCATGAGAGTATTTTGAATTGAAACTCATCAAGTACATGACTCATTGAATCCTCTTTCATCTACATCTATAAAAATTCATTTGGATACTGTTATACAGAGTTATTATTCAATTACAGAGGTGGGGTCCACTCTACTGGACAAAACAACTTTCCACAAAGACATATTTATTTGGGCCTCTAGATTTATGAATCAAAAACTTTTATCAGTTGAAAAATAAGTATCCAATGTACAATGGTATCGTAAAAAAATAATTACTTGATTTTGATCAATATTGAAATGGATATTCTCCAAATAAAAAAGTTTTTGAAAACAAGTAAAATTCTAGAATGGGTCATTTTTTGCATTTAAGCTCAAAATACCACTAAAATCTAAAAACATGAAAATTACCCATAAAATAGCACTATTATGGGATTATAAACATTGAATTATAGAATAAAATCTATGAAAATTTTAGCTTCATCAATCTCTGATGCTTAACCATTTCACTCTCATGAAATCATCTTATATCCAAATCAAAATCCACACAATAATAAAAAATGATAAAATATCAACGGTCTTATCCAAAATAGAATTCCTTCATGTCCCTTATATGAAAAACAATTCCCTATCAATTTCATTTACAAAATATAAATTTTTTCAACATAATAAATACTTCCATGGCCCCATCACAACCTACCTCACCTTGAATTTTTTTTCATTTTTTATTCTAGAGAAATTGAATCTAGAGTTATGCTCATACTTGGAAATCACATGTATCTCTGCAGGCTTGTGACAATTCTCATTTCCCCATAGTGTGAAACATGAAAATTAGATAAATCATGTGAACTTATTCAAGGTAAATTCTTTGTATTTGGGTCGGTGGGAAAATGATTGAAAAAAAAATTAAATCTGAAAATAGGAGGTTTGACTTTTAAGTACAATGCAAGAATAATCAAGTGAAAGCAGAGGATGAACCTCACTCAAATACCCTTGAAATTTTTATCATGTAAAGACTTGGATTTTTCATGTAAATTTTTTTAAAATTATATGGAAATATTGTGAGTTTGGGAAAATTGACAGCACGTTATTCCGTGTCCTGGTGTGCTCAGAATAAATTTCTGAACTTTTTTTTTGTACGTTCAATAAATGCATGGAAAAATTTTTCAATATTTTGAACCGATTCTCAGATTAAAAATATGAGGGAACCATTGAATCCATAGTTTCGGGATTCAATTAAGGGAGGCTTCACTTTGACCACAGTAAGTTTGGAAAAAAAGATAGATTTTGGACTTCCTAAAAGAATAACAAAATAATTTTGTTATTTTATTCCTTTCTTTATTTTCCTCCAATGGACAAGTAGTAGTGGGGGGACCAACAACGTGTCAAGCCATTACATGGATTGAATCCTCAAATAATTTGTAACAGTGAAATTAGCATTAGGAAGATCCCAGCGAGTGATGATGAGTGACACCGAATCACCAACCGAAGGAAGACGTTTGAGTGGAAACGTTGGCGTCTTGTTGTGGGGATGACGAACACCGACTCTTCCTCAATCACAAGAGTTATCCAACAACCTTATTGTAGGGGGTTTGTTTAAATTTCATCTTTGATCATTTCCTTACTTCTATTTGTTATCATATTAACGCGGAGGTTCTGGTCCAAACGAACAAGGCCCAGACCCCCCGCTGCTCTGTTTATGTTCTATTCCTCGGGGATATTTCCCTCAGGGTGATGGCATTGATAAGTGGACGGCAGCGTGGAAGAAACTGCTAAACCACTAGAGCGCCAAGTCGGCGGTAGCTGGCAGTGGCCGGAAGAGAAACGCGGAAACTATCCATGGTTGTTGGAGGGTGGTGCCCGACGGCGAACCGCAGAGGCTAGAGATGGCCAGCCTGAGCCAACCACATAGTAAAAGGGGCGGTTCCTAAATGCGCTGTTGGCGATTACAGTCATAGACAACGGACCGCAGTAGGTGGAGAGTGGCATGGCATCATGCCTTGCTGTGTTTGGTGGAACCCCAGTCAGCCAAAAAGGCCGATCATTACGTGGTGGGGCAGTGTCCCACAAGCTAGCTAAAATAGCCATGCACCCACGAGGTAAGTTGGGAAGACCGGTCAGCCTTCTGGCGGGCCGGACACATCCAAAGGGCCGGGCCAGACCCATGGCCCAGTGGTCCAGGCCGAACCGGCGGGCTAGGCCCGTGAACCGAACTGGGCTGACCCCAAAGGCCGGAACTAGTAAACCAGGCCGACCCTTAGCGGGCCGAACCTGAGCGGGGTCAGGTAGACCCCGGGACTCGTTGCGTCGAGCTGGTTTGACCGAGACAGACCGGGTCGAGACCCAACTAGTCCCCAAATAAATAAACACCTCTAACTAATGAACCGGGTGTCCGATTGACATGTTGTCAGTGGAATTGGGACCCCTTTTGGGAATCCATCCCTTTGGCATATTTCGGTCGGCCCGACCAAGTCGGGCCGGACTGAGGTGCGATCACCCCCATTTCATGGAAAGGGATGCCACTAACAGACCGAGCGGCTGGTTTATATGATGTCTGTTGTGTAGGAACCCTTAGGATGATTCCGTCCTTTTGAAATACTCCATGAGATTTTTGGTGAATGTTGGTGTACGTATGGGTTGGATCGACTTCAAATCCAACCGAGCCCTCGGCAGTAAAATAACAATAACTTACAGACCGGGCGTCCGGTTGACGCGTCATCTTTTGAGTTGGGACCCTTATAACATAAAGAATCATTGGGTTACTTTTTAGTGGGACTTCATGCTATTTTACATACAACTGATGGCTTGAGGAGTGGTTCTCCCAGAATCAAGCATGCTATGAGAGAGATTCTAGTGGATGGCAGTGAGGCAGAGGTTGGAGATAAATCATATGGAGGTTAGTACCAAGAGATCATGTTTGTGTCATAACAGTTATTTTGTTGGTCAAATCCTTTGTGGGCCAATTCTCAGCAATCCTATGTGGGTTATCACATACCGATCCTATTTGGGCCAGAACCTATATGGTTCAGTGCTCAATGATCCTTTGTGGGTCAACTCATACTGATCCTGTGCGGGTCAGATCCTGTGTGGGTCAGCATGGGTTAGTACCTATCGACTCTGGGTGGGTCAGATCCTATATGGGTCATTTTGGGGGTTAGTACCTATCGATCTTGTGTGGGTCAGACTCCGTATGGTCAGCAGTAGTGCCTCTTTATAGAATAAGATGATCTAGCTTCACGACTAATCATCTTTACTTCTATACTTCACTAATACCTGGTTTGAGCTGAGACTCTATTTGAGTTGTGCCTATTTCATTGTACTTTGTGATTGAGATCATGCTTTTTTGTTTACCTTTCTGGAATTCTGTGATACCTTTTGGCATCTTGGGATCCCTACATTGTATTGTTATACTCACCCCTTCACGGGCTTCACATGCACCTTGTTGTTTCTTGTGCAAACAACGAGAAAATGGGCTGAGACTTGAGGGAGCTAGGAACAGATGGTACATGGAAGAGATTCGCTGATGTGGAGAGAAGTGGAGACGATCCTTTCCTACCCTTCGGGTAGGATCCTCAATGGATGATCCAGGATTCGATTTCTCTTTTTAGTTTTACTTGTAATTTTCCGTTGGGCTTGTATTCCGACCCCTTTACTTTTAGTACACTTTTTACTACAGTAGTTTACCTTTCGGTTGATACTTACTGTGTTCTCGATTTGTGTTTTTGTATAGGTTTAAAGGAAATACCTTCTTGTTATATGGATATTCCTTTTCAGTGCTAGTCTCTAGCCTCTGGCCTATAGAAGGTGGGATTGGGGTAGTCATGGCACGGGCCCCGAGGGACGGGTCGTGACAAAGTGGTATTAGAGAAGTCGGTTCTACCAAAGAACCAGGACTCTGATCTTTTCTATGTGGTAATAGCGTTAAGTGTTATAACTGTGGTTTTTTGTTTGGGGAATCCAGTGTTGGTGAGGTGGTTAACGTAACCATACACCCAGACCCTGAATTCTGATTTCTGACTCATTGCACGAAAACATAGATTGCGTGTGTTTTCTTAAGTTTTTCTTTTGATTTATTTGAGTCATCTCACCAGGTATAACTTATTGACCATGGCACACCTGTTTTCCTTCAGGATGCCTCCACGTAGACAACCATCCAGGATTCTCGAGAGATTACACGATGATGGCCCATCGAGCAATGAGGCTTTGATGTAGGGCCCTCCTATGGCGATGGTACCCTCGGGTGGTGCACCAGTAGCACCACCACCCATGGGGAAGTAGATGCCACCAGCCCCACTAGGAGAGGGTACATGTCGACTGTGTAACGACCCAAAGTTTCATTAATGGAAAATCCCTCTTCATCCAGTTAAATATTTCTTTATGAAAAATGTTTTTATAAGATGTTAACTTCTTTGGTTTTATGTTACGATTTGTGACCGTTACTTTTATAGCCGTTGAACAGTGATCACATGAGTAGTATAAATATAAGGCTTTAACGAACCCAATTTTACTCAGACAAAGGAAGCGATGGCCTCATCTAGTAGAATTTCACCATACGAAGACCATTTGTCGGAGCTCCGAAAAGAGGTGGCGTCTTTGGGCTTCGCCCTTGACCAAGACCAAGCTGAGCTTCATTATGTCAAGCTCGAACGTGATCGTCTATGGGAAAAGTGGAAGTTGATAGAGATTACCACTCGAGCGATGTTATCCGAGCTGCCCCAAGACTCTGTCACCATCGCACACCTTACCCTTAGGTCTTATGCGGCTATTTTAAGGGGTTATGTAACAAATAAGTAGTACCATGTTCATGTACATTATTTTTGTATATAATAATGAATATAATTTCTAGTCATTTTTGATACATTGTAAATAGTTTTTTTAAAGTACAAATGGTGTTTTTAGTTATTATTTAATTAAGAATTATATTTTATTAAATTAAAGGATTTTTGAATTAAATAATATTTTAATAAAATATTATTATTAATATTAAATTATTTTTTATTAAATATAAATGATCTTATAATTTTATGAATGTAATTAAAAATTTTATTAAGGTTTGAAAGCCATTTCTGTCAAAACCCGTGAATTTTTTTATAAATGTCGGTTTTTATTTTAAAAGTGAAAATTCACATATTTAGAAAATTATTTAGATAAAATAAATATTATTTTTGGAATTATGACGTCGAAATTATCCAATGGTGAATTTTTCATAATTTTCTGAGACAGTCAAATTTTTGGGTAAAAATTAAATACCATTTAAATATATAATGTGTTTTATGACATCATAATGACCCAATGGTGATGTAATAAAATACCATAATCCTTATGTTCGGCCAATATATGTTTTATCATTAAAATAATTAGGTTTTGGGTTTGTTTGACTTACTTTTCAAAGCATTAATGGAGCCCTCAAGACTTATTCAACACTTTGCCTTTTTAAATTAATTTCCATGGAAGTGTGACTCACCTCCACATAAGCAACCCTAATATTTTATTAGGTTCTGACCTTGGACTTGTGAAATATTTTTTTCCTCTTTCCTTTTCCAGAAACCGTGGGCAAATACCATGGGATGGTTTGTGGTGTGGATTATTTTATTATAAGGGGTCCCAAACCTAAATAATAAAGAATTCTCTCACCTTTCCTATATAAACCCACCCAAGCTCCCACTTCCTCCTCACTCAAAGCCCTTGGAGTTCGTCCAAATTCTGCCCTACTCTCTCTAGAATCCTCTCAAGGTGCCCGAAGCTCCCAAGAAGCCTCTCACAAGCCTCTCTCTAGCCTTTGGAAGCACACTTCCAGGTAAGGGTTTTTTCTTCCTTTCTCATTTTTGTCAATTTTCTTTAAGTTGTATTGCCCTTTTAATTCCAATTATGAATGTTGGGGTATGATTTTTCACCTCCCCCATACTTCCCTCTTATATTTTTAATGATTTGAGAACCCTTTCTCTCTCATTAGATGCCTCCCATGTGCACCCGTTACTATGCCGAAATTCCGAAAGGAACTTCTCTCTCTTCTTCTACATTCAAGCAATACTTTTGTATCATGAATCTAAATTCCTTTTCAATTGTTGGGACATGTTTATATATGACCTCCTTACTGTCCATTACATTTAAATATGATGAGGAACCCCTTTATCTCTCATCAACTTTTTTATGAGTTCTTATGTCACGCCATTACGCTGCCGAAATCGCACCGATTTTCTATGCCAATGTCATTGTGTAGTGAATACCATGCCCATTTCTCCATCAAGGGTATTAACATTTATGCACATTTACTTTTTGATTGTAAAGTTTCATGTATGAATTCCACATTCCTTTATCTTGGAATAAATTATTATGTTTTATGAATCCATGTTTTGTGATCCATGTGGCACACTTATGCATGAAATGAAATGTTTAAGAAGGGTGTGCCCTGATAGCGCTCCAATGCAATGGGTAAAGTATAGTATCATGATACGTCATGTGAAATGAGTGTTTACTCATGCTAATTCAAGTGCAACGAGGGTTTACTCGTGGTTCATGTGCAATGAGGGTTTACTCATGCTCCATGTGCAATGAGCCTTGGCTCATGCTAATTCAATGTTAAGTGTTGTTGCCACATTTCCATGTTATGATTATCTTGCTTTATAATGCCTTTATGTTCATGTTTCTCTTATGCTCTATTGATATACCTATTTCCTAATATGTATTTTACTCTTCATGTTATTCCATGTGTACTCCCTTATTGGGCTTTATAGCTCACCCTTTTCTTATGCATGTCCTCAGGTTATCGCATGCAATGCTAAGTATGAAGGAATGTAGTGGTCATGTAAAGGAAGTTTTCAATAAAGAAGTTGTATTTCCATGTTTTATGTTTTTATGTAATGATCCAAATCCCCAAAGACACTAAACCTCTCGATCTTCTTTGTTGTATCAAGTGAAGTTTTATGTAATAAAGCATGTTTAAGTTGTAATAAAAAGCAGGGTTGTCATAGTTGGTATCAGAGGATAGGTTTAGTTATTTTTGGGATTAGGAAACCCTAGTAAAGCCTTAGATACAAGACTAAGTATAATAAAAACATCCCTAAGTTTTGGTAAATACTAATTAAGTGGTTTATCAAAAAAATACATCCATGTCTGGATACGAGCAGGTAGAGGCGGCTCTGGCACAGATGTATCCTAGGGGTAAAACCCGAAAATACCGATTTGAGCTGGACTCGAATGGGAACTAGTGCACGACAACGGGTCTTACTGCACTCTTGGTTATGACACTCCTGGGGGATATGTTTTGATAAATTCACAATCTTAGTATGAACCCTTATTAAGGAAAAATACCCCTAAGAATATATGTTAGAAGGTAGATCATGAAAATCTTGTATTAAATCCTATGGACTCATGAGATTAAAGTTTATTTATAAGTCATCAACTTTTGTCTTCGGATTACCCTTTATGTGTTACCCCTAACATTCCTTTTATTCCAGCCAATGGCTGGTAATAGGAGGACTCGGGCAAACAACTGTTGTGAAGATCAGTGTGATAATTGTACTAATGAGATGCCCAATCCAATGGGAGTGGGAATCGCGAACTTTGTCATGCTTCTCTCTCAGCTAACTCAAGTTTTGAATAGAAAGAAGGGTCAAGAGGAACGTCCAACCCCCCCTAAGAAAGAACAAGTCACTATCGAGAGCTTCATGAGATAAAGGCCTCCTACTTTTAGTGGATCATCTGATCCCACGATCGTTGAGCAATGGATCAACTCCATTGAAAAGATCTTCTCTATCCTTCAATGTTCTGAACAAGAGAAGGTTCTCCTAGCGGCTTATTGTATGGAGGGTGAAGCTGATCAATGGTGGACGTTGATCAAAAATATGAAGCCTGAGGAGAAGATCGAGGCTTTGGAATGGAAGGAATTCTGGAAGATGTTTTTCGATAAATATTTTCCGCATACCCTCCGTCTTAAGATGGAAAGGGACTTCCTTTCCCTCAAGAAAAAAAGATTAAGAATCTGTGGGAGCGTACGAGGAAAACTTCACAAGGCTTGCACGATATAGTCCGGCTTTGTCGTTACCCCCGAATTCAAGCTTGACCGCTTCTTTGGTGGGATGAAGCCTAGTTTGCGGAAAGCATTAGCTATCCGTGACTTCGACAGTTATGAGGAAATTGTCCGATGTGCCCTCAAGGTTGAAATGGAGATCGGAGAATCACAGGGGTATCATGGGGACAAGAAGTGTAAGGTGGAATTAAATGCTGGTGGGCCGATGGATAAATCCAATGGCGCTAAGAAGTTCCAGCACCCCACTTGCCAAAAGTGCGGAAAGAAGCACCCTGGAAATTGCCTTTGGGGGATGAGAAAATGCTTTAGGTGTGGATGAGAAGGGAACCTAGCTATTAACTATCGGAAAGAAGGACCCACAACTGCGACAGAGGAGAGGAACGCTCCGTTCGAACCTCAACGCGTTGTTCAATGCTACAAATGCAAAGAACCGGGTCATTTTGCAAATCAGTGCCCTAATCCAAGGGTTATCAGAGGCAACCAACAACCTCCAAGACAGAAAGGAAGAGATTTTTCCATCACTTCTGCCAAAGTGAACCCCGACAACGAAGTGGTGACAAGTATGCTAGTTATTCATTCATGAATAGCGAATGTACTTTTTGATTCAGGTTCTATGCATTCTTTTATATCTCTAAAGTTTAGTAGAACAATCCCAGCACCACGAAAAATCCTGGAGGTAAAGATGTCGGTGAGTATGGAAAATGGGTCAATCATTGCATCCCATGAATATAAGTCCTCCCCTGTTATAATCTGTGGATTGAATTTCCCGGAAAACCTCATCATACTCCTTCTTGTGGAATTTGATGCAATTCTTGGCATGGATTGGCTTTCCTTATATAGAGCCAACATAAATTGTCAGGAGAGGGAAATCACACTCCATATGGAGAATCGACCCCCGATTCTTTACAAGTGTCAGGAGGAAGATGAATCTCCTTTAGCTCCATAATCTCAAGCATGGATATTACTTCCTTATGAGCACGCATATCTGGCTCAGATGATTGAGTCCAAGGAAGAAACCACCCTTGAAGAAATGCCTATTGTGAGGGAATTCGCTGAAGTGTTTCCCGAGGAACTTCCTGGTCTTCCTCCAAGAAGAGATGTTGAGTTCTCAATTGAACTTATACCTGGGGCGCTACCAATATCCAAGACTCCATATAGAATGGCTGTTGTTGAGCTTGAAGAGCTGAAGAAACTACTACAGGAGAATCTGGATAAAGGGTTTATACGCCCAAGTGCATCACCATGGGGTGCACCAGTCCTCTTCGTCAAGAAGAAGGATGGGTCAATGCGGCTTTGCATCGATTATCGTGAACTTAACAAAATCACGTGAAAGAACAAGTATCCTCTCCCAAGAATCAATGAATTGTTTGATCAGCTGCGTGGAGAACAATACTTCTCCAAGGTGGACTTGTGGTCGGGATATTATCAAGTAAGGGTGAAGAAGGAAGATATCCCCAAGACTTCTTTTCGTACAAGGTACGGGCACTATGAATTCATAGTAATGCCTTTTGGACTCACCAATGCTCCAACAATATTCATGGACTTGATGAATAGAGTCTTTAGAGATTACCTAGACAAATTTTTGGTAGTCTTTATAGATGATATTCTAATATACTCTAAAACCAAGGAGGACCATGAGGAGCATTTAAGAACTGTGCTGGAGAATTTGCGCAAGGAGAAGCTCTATGCCAAGTACAGCAAGTGTCAGTTCTGGTTAAAGGAAGTCTCATTCATGGGCCATATCATCACAAGCAATGGGATATCTGTGGACCCCTCCAAAATAGATGCAATTGAGGGATGGCCGAGGCCAACATCGGAAACGGATATCCGTAGCTTCTTGGGGTTAGCTGGATATTATCGACGATTTGTGAGAAATTTCTCACGATTGTCCAACCCTCTTACCAAGCTAACTCGAAAGGGAGTAAAGTTTTCTTGGAGTGATGAATGCGAAGAAATCTTCAAGGAGTTGAAAAGGAGGCTTATCACTGCACCCATGCTCACTTTACCCACAAGTGGGGAACTTTTTGTGGTATTCAGTGATGCCTCAAAGAAGGGATTAGGATGTGTGCTAATGCAGAATGATAAAGTGATATCCTATGCCTCAAGGCAGTTGAAAATCCATGAGCTAAACTATCCAACGCATGATCTGGAGTTGGCGGCGGTGATCTTTGCCTTGAAAATCTGGCGGCATTATCTCTATGGAGAGAAATGTGAGACATATACTGACCACAAGAGTCTTAAATATATATTCACACAGAAAGAGCTTAATATGTGCCAGAGAAGATGGATAGAGCTCATCAAGGATTATGACTGTTCAATACATTACCACCCTGGGAAAGTGAACAAGGTGGCGGATGCCCTAAGTAGAAAGGATCCAGCTATTCTATCAATGATGAGAATTGAGAAGGATCCAATCTTCATTGACTTGATGAAGATGGACGTGGGAATCATAAAGAATGGAACATCATCAATCCTTTCACAAATTATTTCTCAACCATCTCTTTTGGAAAGGTTAAAGGATGCTCAAAAGGATGATGCGGGAATTAAAGAAAAAGTGGAAGCTATCAAAAAGGGAAAATCCACAGAGTTTAATGTTAATGAAGAAGGAATTGTGCGGTTTGGGAAAAGACTATGTGTTCCATCAAGTCCGGAGCTAAAGAAGGAACTTTTGGATGATGCACATAGTTCAAATTTCTCTATTCACCCAGGGAGCACAAAGATGTATCAAGATCTCCAAGAAAACTTTTGGTGGGATAATATGAAGAAGGAGATCGCTGAATATACATCAAAGTGCCTGGTGTGTCAGCAAGTGAAGGCAGAGAGGCAGAAGCCTAAGGGGATGATGCAACCATTGCCCATACCAGAATGGAAATGGGAGAACATCACCATGGACTTTGTCACCGGAATTCCAAGGACATCCAAAGGTAACAATGCAATCTGGGTTGTTGTGGATCGTATTACAAAGACTGCACACTTTATTGATATTTGAGAGGATTTCTCTTTGGATCAACTGGCACGGATATATATCAGGGAAGTGGTACGGTTGCATGGAGTACCACTATCTATTGTTTCTGACCGAGATCCAAGATTCACCTCTATGTTTTGGAAGAGTCTTCAACATGCTCTGAATACTGAACTAAACTTCAGTACGGCCTATCATCCTCAAACTGATGGCCAATCCGTGCGGACTATCCAAACACTTGAGGATATGTTGAGAGCGTGCTCAATGGACTTTAGAGGAGGATGGGATCAACATCTTCCTCTGGTTGAGTTCTCTTATAATAATAGTTTCCACTCGAGCATCCAAATGGCACCATATGAAGCCTTGTATGGGAAAAGGTGTAGAACACCGGCATGTTGGGATGAGGTCAGTGAATGTAAGCTGCATGGACCAAAAATGGTCGAAGAAATGGTGGAGAAGGTGAAAACCATTCAGCAGCATATCAAGGCAGCCCAAAGTCGACAGAAGAGTTATGCAGATAATCGTCGATGAGACCTAGAGTTTAAAGTTGGAGACATGGTGTTTTTATGCATATCTCCATGGAAGAAGGTCATGAGATTTGGAAAGAAAGGGAAGTTAAGTCCAAGGTACATCGGCCCCTTCGAGATTCTTGATCGTGTTGGGGATGTGGCCTATCGACTAGCACTTCCACCTACTATGGCCAAGGTGCATGATGTCTTTCATGTATCCATCTTAAGGAAGTACATACCGGACCCTTCACATGTACTCTCTTCCGAGGTGGTACAATTGGAAGATGATCTTTCTTATGGGGAGCAACCAGTGAAGATCTTAGATCGTAGAGAAAAAGTTCTACGAAATAAGACAATTCCCCTCGTCAAGGTGTTGTGGAGAAACCAAATGTTTGAAGAAGCAACTTGGGAGTTGGAGGATATGATGAAGTTGAGTTACCCACATTTGTTTTAGTGTGGGAAAAGGAAAATTTCGAGGGCGAAATTTCTTAAGGGGGAAATATTGTAACGACCCAAAGTTTCATTAATGGAAAATCCCTCTTGATCCAGTTAAATATTTCTTTATGAAAAATGTTTTTATAAGATGTCAACTTCTTTGGTTTTATGTTAAGATTTGTGACCGTTACTTTTGTAGCCGTTGAACAGTGATCACATGAGTAGTATAAATATAAGGCTTTAACGAACCCAATTTTACTCAGACAAAGGAAGCGATGGCCTCATCCAGTAGAATTGCCCCATACGAAGCCCATTTGTCGGAGCTTGGAAAAGAGGTGGCGTCTTTGGGCTTCGCCCTTGACCAAGCCCAAGCTGATCTTCATTATGTCAAGCTCGAACGTGATCATCTATGTGAAAAGTGGAAGTTGATAGAGATTACCACTCGAGCGATGTTATCCGAGCCGCCCCAAGAGTATGTCACCATCGCACACCTTACCCTTAGGTCTTATGCGGCTATTTTAAGGGGTTATGTAACAAATAAGTAGTACCACATTCATGTACATTATTTTTGTATATAATAATGAATATAATTTCTAGTCATTTTTGATACATTGTAAATAGTTTTTTTAAAGTACAAATGGTGTTTTTAGTTATTATTTAATTAAGAATTATATTTTATTAAATTAAAGGATTTTTGAATTAAATAATATTTTAATAAAATATTATTATTAATATTAAATTAATTTTTATTAAATATAAATGATCTTATAATTTTATGAATGCAATTAAAATTTTTATTAAGGTTTGAAAGCCATTTCTGTCGAAACCCGTGAATTTTTTTATAAATGTCGGTTTTTATTTTAAAAGTAAAAATTCACATATTTAGAAAATCATTTAGATAAAATAAATATTATTTTTGGAATCAAGACGTCGAAATTATCCAACGGTGAATTTTTCATAATTTTCTGAGATAGTCAAATTTTTGGGTAAAAATTAAATACCATTTAAATATATAATGTGTTTTATGACATCATAATGACCCAATGGTGATGTAATAAAATACCATAATCACTATGTTCGTCCAATATATGTTTTATCATTAAAATAATGAGGTTTTGGGTTTGTTTGACTTACTTTTCAAAGCCTTAATGGAGCCCTCAAGACTTATTCCACACTTTGCCTTTTTAAATTAATTTCCATGGAAGTGTGACTCACCTCCACATAAGCAACCCTAATATTTTATTAAGATCGGACCTTGGCCTTGTAAAATATTTTTTTCCTCTTTCCTTTTCTAGAAACCATGGGCAAATACCATGGGGTGGTTTGTTGTTTGGATTATTTTATTATAAGGGGTCCCAAACCTAAATAATAAAGAATTCTCTCACCTTTCCTATATAAAACCACCCAAGCTCCCACATACTCCTCACTCAAAGCCCTTGGAGTTCGTCCAACCTCTAACCTACTCTCTCTAGAATCCTCTCAAGGTGCCCCAAGCTCCCAAGAAGCCTCTCACAAGCCTCTCTCTAGCCTTTGGAAGCACACTTCCAAGTAAGGGTTTTTTCTTCCTTTCTCATTTTTGTCAATTTTCTTTACGTTGTATTGCCCTTTTAATTCCAATTATTAATCTTGGGGTATGGTTTCTCACCTCCCCCATACTGGCCTCTTATTTTTTGAATGATGGGAGAACCCTTTCTCTCTCATTAGATGCCTCCCATGTACACCCGTTACTATGCCGAAATTCTGAAAGGAACTTCTCTCTCTTCTTTTACATTCAATCAATACTTTTGTATCATGAATCTAAATTCATTTTCAATTGTTGGGACATGTTTATATATGACCTCATTACTGTACATTACATCTAAATATGATGAGGAACCCCTTTCTCTCTCATCAACTTTTTTTATGAGTTCTTATGTCACACTGTTACGCTGCCAAAATCGCACTGATTTTCTAAGCCAATGTCACTGTGTAGTGAATACCATGCCCATTTCTCCATCAAGGGTATTCACCTTTATGCACATTTACTTATTGATTGTAAAGTTTCATGTATTAATTCCACATTCCTTTATCGTGGAATAAATGATTATGTTTTATGAATCCATGTTTTATGATCCATGTGGCACACTTATGCATGAAATGAAATGTTTAAGAAGGGTGCGCCCTGATAGCGCTCCAATGCATTGGGTAAAGTATAGTATCATGATACGTCATGTGCAATGAGTGTTGACTCATGCTAATTCAAGTGAAATGAGGGTTTACTCGTGCTTCAAGTGCAATGAGGGTTTACTCATGCTCCATGTGCAATGAGCCTTGGCTCATGCTAATTCAATGTTAAGTGTTGTTGCCACATTTCCATGTTATGATCATCATGCTTTATCCTACCTTTATGTTCATGTTTCTCTTATTCTCTATTGATATGCCTATTGCCTAACATGTATTGTACTCCTCATGTTATTCCATGTGTACTCCCTTACTGGGCTTTATAGCTCACCCTTTTCTTATGCATGTCCTCAGGTTATCCCATGCAATGCTAAGTACGAAGGAATGTAGTGGTAATGTAAAGGAAGTTTTCAATAAATATGTTGTATTTCCATGTTTTATGTTTTTATGTAATGATCCTAATCCCCAAAGACACTAAACCTCTCGATCTTCTTTGTTGTATCAAGTGAATTTTTATGTAATAAAGCATGTTTAAGTTGTAATAAAAAGCAGGGTTGTCATAGACTGAGCGCATTTCATGAGTTTTAGTGATAGAGAGCACTGAGGTTCTAAGTTGATACGGATATACAGGAGGCTGGGGACTGGCTGGAGGTTGTGGCTAGAATTTTTCTCTCAGTTGGGACACCAGCTAATCTGATAGTGATCCTAGCTTCTAGTCCCTCCCAGGGAATAGCTGGGAGATGGTGGAGTCTGAAACTTCAGATATATGATGAGGCAACCATCACCTGGGTAGACTTTGAGGGCCTTTTCATGGAAGATTTCTTCCCAGTGACCCTATGCTCAGTTTGTATACGAGATCCACTTCACTTACAGCAGGGTAGCCAAACCATGTCCCAGTACTCGGAAATGTTCACCGTCCTCTCATGCTACTCTACTGAAATGGTTTGGGACCCTTTCTTTAGGACCTAGACCTTTGATAAAGGACTTATATGGGAGATCAGAGCTTCGATGGTATCTCTCAGCATCCTGACGCATGCTAGAGTGCTAGAGAGAGCACTCTTGGTGGAGAGATTCCATACAGAGTAGACACCAATAGCGACACTAACCACCGGGGGACACGTTGTAGAGTCCTCTGTGGTTGGTAGTAGGAAAATGACACAGAGGTCCAAGCAGACCATACCTTCTGGTGGATAACCCCAGGATATAGGGTCGGAGGTGCGGAGCTCTCGAGGCAGAGGAGGTCAGCTGGGAGGTAGGGTGTGCCTCACGTGTGGACGGTAGGGCCACATGGCTCACGACTTCCCAACCTGCCATACCGAAAATCCATAGACAGTCGAGGGACCACCGAGGCAGTGGAAAAGAATCAAGTGAGGAGGTCTGTAGGGTGGAAGAAGTGGCAAAGGAGCAGGTCGTACAGCAGGTGGTGGACGACGGTTTGAGGTTCTTCCACCACCACCACTAGGTGGTCGACCCTGACCATAGGGAGCAGGTGGACAGGGGTGAGCATAGCTACTGGCAGTAGAGGGCTATGACCATGGCACTACGGAGATGATTAAAAGTGTGATTTGTGTCTATTCCACCCTAGTTGTAGTACTTATAGACCCAGGTTCCAGTCACTGTTTCATTTCCACGACCATTATTTGGATCTCAAAGATTCTGACGGAGCCATTGGCTCGATTCTTATAGCTAGAGACTCCTACAAGAGGGGATATGATAAATACACACCGGTTCTGAAAATGTGAGATTACTCTAGGAGGTGAGAGCTTCGGCTGGGATCTTCTAGTAGCGGTGTTGATGTCTTACAACGTCATATTGTGTATGGAATACTTATCCACTGTCCATGCTCATGTTGACTATATTAGATGAAAAGTACAGTGTGTCCATAAGGATGAGACCAGGTTTTCCTTTAATGGTGATAAGGTAACCTTTTCATCACATGGGGGACTTTCCTGGATGAGGATGCAGCCAATCACACATTAGTTGGCAAGCCTTACACTCATGGCAGTTGATGTTGAGAGTCTGAGCTATCCTGTAGTGATGGACCTGTATGCCGATGTATTTCTTGATGATGTTCCAGGACTACCTCCACGTAGATAGGTATAGTTTTACATCGAAATATACCCCATGATGACACTAATATCTACACCATCATATCGGATGGTTCCCGTAGAGCTTCGTGGGTTATAGGTACAGCTGGAGGAATTGCATAGGAAGGGGTTAATAAGGCCCAGTGTGTCTCCATGGGTAGCCCCGATTTTGTTCGTCAAGAAGGAAGATGAGAGTTTAAGACTCTGTGTGGACTATCAGTGCCTGAACCAAGTGACAGTGAAGAACAAGTATCCACTCTTGAGGATTGATTATCTCTTTGATTAGTTGAAGCGATCTTGATGGTTTTCAAAGATAGACCTCAGATCATGTTATCATCAACTCAGGGTACGAGATGAGGATGTGCAGAAGACGAACTTTAGATGTCAGTATGGACACTATGAGTTCTTGGTTATGCCTTTCGGCATGACCAATTTCCCTACAGTTTTCATGGTACTCATTAACAAGATATTCCAGCCATACCTTGATCGCTTTGTGGTGGTCTTCATCGAATACATATTGGTGTACTCAGAGATGGATGAGGAGAATGCCTATCATCTGCAGATAGTTCTAGATACACTCTGATAGCACTAGCCTTATGTTAAGCTCTTGAAATTCCAGTTCTAGATACAAGAAGTTTAGATTCTGGGACATGTTATCTCAGAGGATGGAGTTGCAGTAGATCCAACAAAGATAGAGGTTGTGCTTTCTTGGGAGCCACCTAGGATTGTGACCGAGGTGCGGAGTTTCATGGGGTTTGTTGGGTACTACTGGAGATTCGTACCTGATTTTTCAAAGGTTGTGGAACCCTTTTCAGTATTTATGAAGAAGGGACAGCCCTTTGTGTGGATGGAGAGATGCTAGTAGATTTTTTAGGAGCTGAGGCAGAGGCTGACGAGTGCCCCCATCTTGAGGCTACCAGAAGAGGGTTTTGAGTATGTATTCTACTGCGACACATCAGGGTCTAGACATGGATGTTTCCTGATATAGGAGAGAGAAATGATCACGTATGGATCTCAAAAATTGAGACATCATGAGCAGAACTACGCTACCCATGTCCTGGAGTTAGTAGTAGTGGTCTTTTCCTTGAATATGTGGCGACATTACATGATGGGTGAAAATTTTAAAGTCTACTATGATCACAATATTATTAGGTATATCTTCTCACAAATGGACCTGAACCTGAGACAATGACGATGGATAGAGTTCTTCTAGGACTATGACCTTGAGATTGTCTATACTCCTGGGAAGGGGAACGTAGTGGAAGACACACTCAGTAGGAGGTCTGGTCTACTATTGCTGAGTGAGGCGACATAGCAGCTAGTCGCGTTGCAGATATCCTTTTTGGATAGAGATGGAGTAGCTTACCTCCAGTATATTATTTTCACTCCCCCACTTCATCAATGTGTTTGGGAGGCACAACTTGGGGACATTAACTACAAGGCACAATGTGCTCAGATATCCACAGGACAGGCACCTGATGGATTTTATGAAGGTGGGGAGCATTTAATAATCTTTAGAAGATGCACCATGGTACCAATGGCACTATGGGAGGAGGTGTTAAGGGAGTTCCATACGTTCCCTCTGGCGGTACATCCTGGTGTGGCGAAGATATACTAGGACATCTGGTATCAGCACTGGTGGCCATGGATGAAGAAGGAAGTGGCAGAGGTTGTTTAATGATGCCTCACTTTTCAATAAGTGAAGGCTAAGAATTAGGTTCCAACAGGCTTAGCGCATCCACTAGAGGTTTCAGAGTGGAAGTGGGATGGTATATCCATGGAATTTGTGAGAGGGCTTCCACTTACGTCCATGGGACATGATCCCATCTGTGTGATCATTGACTAAATCACCAATTTGTCCCACTTACTACCCATCTGAGAGCAAGGATCAGTAGAGGGATTGGGGCATCTATACGTATAAGATATTTTTCGACTTCAGGGGGTACCATCGATGATCGTCACTAACCATCATGCAAATTTTATATCCTGGTTGGGGAAGGGATCATAGGAGGCATCCGGGACTCAGCTACATTTGAGCACCAAATTTCATCCACAGATGGATGGTTAGATGGGATAGACCATTCAAACACTGGAGGACATGCCACGTTCTTTTGTCCTAGTTTTTTGTCATAGTTGGGAGGATCACTTGCCCTTGGTGGAGTTCACATACAACAAGAGCAATCACTCCACCATCGGTATGCCACCATTTGAGGCTCCATACAGTCGACCTTGCATATCACCTCTATGCTGGAAAGACCCAGAGGAGTCATCACTTATGGGTCTAGAGTTGGTACGGGCTACCACTGAGAAGGTCCAGATCATCTAAGAGCGGATGAACACTGAATAGAGAATACAAAAGTTTTATGATGACTAGAGATGGAGGACCTTGGAGTTCGAGGAGGGAGAAAACGTCTTCCTACGGGTCTCACCTCGACGAGGTTTGCGGTGATTTGGCTGAGGCGGAAAACACTCATTAAGGTTTATCAGACCTTTTTTGATACTTTGATGGATTGTAGAGGTACCATACCGCTTGGTAATACCATCACAGTTGGAGAGTGTGCATGTCGTCTTCCACATATCTCATCTTAGGAGATACGTGAATGACCCATCTCATGCCATTGACCTTGGAAAACTGGACTTTGATTATGGGTTGACGATTACAGAGGTTCTAGTGGAGATTGATCATCGACAGGAGTGGGTCCTTCGTGGACGATCGATACCTCTGGTACGCATTCGATGGTAGCATGGGAACCTCTAGGAGAGCACAAGGGAGCGGGAGGCTCAGATTCTCCACTACTAGAAATGGTGGTATTCCCAATGGATATATACCAAAGGTTTGAAGAAACCATTGGTATACTATAAAAAATCCACATTTTTCTAACGGTTTGCTCAAAAATATGGAAAATGTGTTAATATAGTTAAGATTTCCCAACGGTTTGAAAAAAAACAATTGGAAAAGCTTTATTTCCTCTAAAATATACAAACAGTTTTACTAAACTGTTGGTAAATAGAGGCTTTCCCAGTTTTTAAAACCCATTGGGAAAGTTTTCCCCCAAATACCCATCGCCCCAGCTCCAACTCGGCTTTATTACAGACCTAATCCAGTTCTCCTCCTGAAGTCTTTTCAGCCGTGAAACTCCTTCTAGCCATAGATCCTTCTTCACTCAAACAAATTTTTATTTATACACTTCAAATTAGTAACTTTTACCTTAGTTTTAGTGTTATTCCTCTTTTTTTCTATTTTGTGTTTTGATTTCGGCTAAATTATAGTTATTGTCGTCTTTGTAGTACCAAACCCTTTGGTTTGTTTTATACTTTTTTGTTCTACACTTCAGACATGGTAAAGGGTTTTTTAGTGGTTTTTGTTTAGTGTAGGGGGGTAAAGGGTTTGTTTTATGTTTTTTGAACTTTTGTTTAGTTGAAAATTGGATTTAGATTTTGGTGTTTGTTGGATGATGGATTGGAATTGTGAACACACCCCACCCCCACCCCCTAGACACCTCCCACCCCCCGGGACAGCCCCCCCACCCCGGGACCCCCCTAACCATTGGACAGCCCCCCACCACCCATGCACCCCCACCCCGGTAAACACACCCACCCATTGGACAACTCCCTCCCCCACACCCCCACCCCCTGGACACCCCCACCCCCACCCCCACCCTCCCTGGACACCCCTCGCCTCCCCTGGACATCCCACACCCTGGACAACCCCCCCCCCCACCCTTTGGACATCCCCTCCCCCAACCCCTTGACACCCCCACCCTTTAGACATCCACCACCCCATGGACACTCCCACACACACCCTCCCTGGACACCCCTCACCCCCCCATGGACAGCCCCCCCCCCCCCACCACCCCCTTGGACACCCCCTCCCCCACCTCCACCACCCATAGACACCCCCTCCACCCCTAAACACCCCCACCCCCTAGACACCCTCCACCCCCTTGGACAGCCCCCCCCCCCCCCACGGACTCCACCACACCTTTTAAACACCACCACACCTCCTAAGTGGCTGACACAATATTTAAATTGTAATTAACAATGCAGTTGATTTCCACTTTTCCCATTGACATTTTCTAAGTAACCCATATAGCCTTATAAATTTAATTTTTCATATTTTGATAAATTGATTTTTTCATGTTTTGATAAATTGAATTTGTCATGTTTTGATAAATTGAATGGGTTTTCTGGAAGAAAATGGATAATGATTGATAGTTTGGATTTCTTAATGAATAAAATTATTTTAAATAAAAATACCCTAAGGGGGGATGCAGGAGGGGTAGGGGGTTGTCAATGTGTAGGGGGTTGTCTAAGTGGGGTGGTTTTTCCAGGGGGTAGGGGGGCTGCAGGGGGTACCAGGATATAAGGGTGTGGGTGAGGGGGGGGGGGGTATGGACTACCCCAAGCAGGGGTGTGGACTGTCTAGGGGGGTCAGGGTGGGGTGTCCAGGTGGGGGAGGGTGTGGGGTGTCTAGGGAGGGGGTGGGCTATCCAGTGGGAGGGGGATATCCAGGTGGGGGGTGGTGGATGTCCAGGTGGGGGTGGCTATCCAGGTGGGGTGGTGGTTGTTCATGTAGGGGGGATGTCCAGGTGGGGGTGGTCTGTCCAGGTTGGAGGTGGGGGATGGGCCGTCCAGGTGGGGGGGGGGGGGGCTGTCCAAGTGGGGGGTTGTCCAGGTGGGGGGCTGCAGGGGAGGGGGTGTGGGATGTCTAGGTAGGGGGTGGCTATCCAGGGGGGCTATCTAGGATGGGGAGGGGTTATGGGCTATCCAAGGAGGCACTACTAGAAAAATACCCTATACCAATGGTTTGAAACTGTTTTTATAGGCCTCCAAACCATTGGTATATCATATACCAATAGTTTGGAGAATCGTTGGCTAGTAATATGTGGGGATAGGACTATACCAATGGTTTTGGAAAAACCGTTGGTATATTTAATATGAAAAATCTATAACAACGGTTCCATAAAACCATTGGTATATGTTTTTCAAAAAAGAAGCATTCTGTTGGTTTTCATCCCAGTACCGCCGGTTTTTGATTGAATGACCTAACCACTAACATAACATGACTTTTGTGAACATAAATTCATAAATATATATATATGTATTATCATAAATATTTAAAAAAATTATTTATTTAATGTTCTTTGTAAGAAGATTCCACAAAAAAATACATGTAACTATACCAATGGTTCTCAAAACCATTGGTATAGAACTATGACAATGGTTTTGAGAACTGTTGGTATATATTCTTTGATTTTGAGACCTATACGAATGGTTGTAGACAAACTGTTGGTATAGGTTCATAATAGAGACCTATACCAACGTTTTTGGCCAAACTATTGGCATAGGTCCATATAAGTGTCATATACCAACGGTTTTGGGAAAATCGTTGGTATACTTCCAAATTAGTGACTGATTAAAATTGTCTTGGACAAACTGTTGGTATAGGTCCATATAAGTGAACTATACCAACGGTTTTCCCAAAAATGTTGGTCTAGATCTTATTTCCAGTAGTGAGGGGGGATTTCTAGTGGGGGTGGGGGGCATGGGATGTCCAGGTGGGGGGGGGCTTTCCAGGAGGGTTGTTGAGGGGGGATTATAGGGGAGGGGTGTGGGCTATCCAAGAAGGGGGTGGGTTGTCCAGGGGTGGTGGTGGGTGGGATATCTAGGTGGGGGAGGGGGTGTGGGATGTCAAGGGGGGTGGGATGTCCAAGGGGGTGGGCTGGGCTGTCCAGCTGGGGGAGGGGGTGTTGGTTGTCTAGGGAGGAGGGGGTGTGCTGTCCAAGTGTGGTGGGGGTGTCCAAGTGGGGCGGGGGGATATCCGAGTTGGGGTCTAGGGGGGTAGGGGGCTGCAGGGGTGTGGGTAGGTTTGGGCTGTCGAGGGAGGGGGTGTATTGTCAATTATGATAATCTACAAAAAAAGTAGGAATCAAATATAACCAATGTATAGTTGCTTTCACATGTTAAGACTTTTCTTGAAGTTCCATACCAACACTCACTCTTACCCTTCCAAGAAGTGATCTCTGCAAAGAAATCTCACTCAGGTTCTTATCACCTATCCATATTGATCTCATACAAATTTAACATTTGTACAACTCCATAACACCTAATGATATAACAAGGATCATACTCCAATGAGTAGTGTCCCATCGAAACATGGATCACAAAATTCGATCCATGTATGATATTTGGTGGTGTGTTTAAAATTGGGTGTGTTGTGATTTATATGTATAATATTCATGGTTTAAACCAATTGTCTTCTTGGTCATCTATAATAGGCTTGAAATCATGCTACAATTGGATGAAGATGGGATTTCATGACCCTAGTTTTAGGGTGGACACCCCCATCACATGGACATCCCCCACCCCCTTGGACACCCCCCTAGACACCCCACCCCCTGGACAGCCCAGCCACCCCCGTGGATTTCCCTTCCACCCTCGTGCATAGCTCGTCCACTCCCCTTGGACAGCCCGCCCACCCCCACGAGACAGACCCTCCACCCCCGTGGGCAGCCTGCCCACCCACCCCGTAACCCCCTGGACAGCCCCGCCACCCCCTAGATAGCTCGCCCACCCCCGGGACACCTCGTACCCCCTGGACATCCCCCCACCCCTAAAAAGCTTCCCCCACCCCCTGGACCCCCCCCCCCCTCGACCCCTGGACAGCACCGCCACCCCCAAGGACAACCCACCCCCCCTGGACACCCCGTACCCCCTTGGACACCCCTCCCCCCCCCCCCCACCCCACCCCCTGGATGGCCTGCCCACCCCCCTGGACAACCCCACCACTACCCTGGAAAGCACCAACCCCTAGAAATCCCACAACCCCCCTTGACACCACGTACCCCCTGGATAGCCCCCACCCCCTGGAAAGCCCCCCACCCCCTGGACACCCCTAATCCCCCTTGACAGCCCCACCACCACCGTGGACAGCCCACCCACCCCCTTGAACACCCCCTCCCCCCGTGGACAGCTCACCCACCCCCATGGATAGCCCTCCCACCACTAGACACCCGCCCATCACCCCCAAACACCCCCACCCGTAGAAAGCCCCCCCCCCCCACCCCCTAGACACTCTTGACCCCATTGGACAGCCCTGCCACCCTCGTGGATAGTCCAACCACCCCCCGTGGACAGCCCGCCCACCCCCTGGACACCCCGTACCCTTGGACAGCCCACCCACCCCCTAGACACCTCATACCCCCTGGACAGCCCCCACCCCCACCACTTGGAAAGCCCCCCCCCCCACCCCTTGGACACCCCGAACCCCCTGTAAAGTCCTTCCACCCCCTTGTATAGCCTGCCCACCCCCACCCCACCCCACCCCCACGGACAGCCTGCCAACCCCCCTGGAAACCTCCCCCCCTGAACACCCCCATCCCCCTTGGACGCCCCATCCCTTGGAAAGCCCCCCCCCCCACCCCCTTGACACCCTGACCCCACTAGACCGCCCCACCACCCCTGAAGATATCCCGACAACCCCTCGTGGACATCCTACCCACCCATTAGAAAGCCCACCCACCCCCTGGAAACCCTGTACCCCCTGGACAGCCCCGCCACCCCCCATGGACAGCCCACCCACCCCCTGGACACCCCTTACCCCACTAGACAACGCCTCCCACCCACTAGACTCCCTTCTCACCCCCTGGATACCTCTTACCCCCCTAGATAACCCCCACCCCTGGAAATCCCCCCACCCCCTAGACACCCCGACCCCCCGGACAGTCTTTCCACCCATGTGGACAGCCCGCCACCCCCCGTGGATAGCCTCCCACCCCTGTGGACAGCCCGCCCACCTAGACACCCCGACCCCCCTAGACAGCCCCTCACCCCCTAGACACCTCTGACCCCCCTAGACAGCCCTGTCACCACCTAGACACCCCGCTCCCCCTGGACACCCCTTCCCCCTTGGGAAATGTATGTGATCACTCAAATTATCTACTAAAATATAAAATTTATTTGATATAAAATTTATTCAACTCCTGAATAATTCTCCTCCATAAGTGTACATGATCTTGTATGCTCATTTATAGTTATTCAAAGATATTTTGTTATAAATATAGAATTTTTTTGTCTTTTATATTATGATTCTCATATAGAGTAGTGTGTCAATTATGGTTTCATATAAAGTGAACAATTCTTGTTTACTTGAATATATTTTTTATGAAACTTCAATCTTATTGAATTACTTTTGACGAAATGACTTATAACAATTTCTTTACAGAATGGATAGAAGTTGGGTGTATCAAACTGATCGAATCTCAAGCTATTTTCAAAATAATTTGGAGAGATTTTTATATTTTTCATTTAACAATGCTTTAGATAATGGTCACATACACTACCCCTGTTACAAGTTTGTTGGAAGACCTTAGTTGAGCTATGAAGAAGTAATCAACCCCAAAACTAAATATGGTTTTCAAGCAAACTAATCTATGTGGTATCATAATGGGGAGAAAATGACATATGAAATTTCTAATGATCCAAATAAGAGGACTGGATTAGAGAATTTTTTATATGATTAGTTTCCGTTAATTCATCATCATGAAAAAGATAGGATTACGACCCAAGACGATTTCGATATGAACACACTTGATGCGTCTAATGAAAATGATGATGTTGTCAGGGTGAAAAAATTGAATGATGCTTCCATGACTCCAGTATGTTGAAAATGTGGTAAAATGAAAAAGATGGAATTTTTAATCTGATTATTTCATGGTAAAACTATGTATGGGATTTCTAAAACTACCATCGACTAAATTCTTACCTTCTTGAAGGAATTACTTCCAGATGATGTAGATATTCCCTCAAACCACTATATGGCATGGAAGTTAGTTGAGGTACTTGGATTTTCAAGAAAAAATATTCAGGCTTGCCCGAAAGATTTCAGTTTATTATGGGAGGAAAATGATGAATGAAATGATTGTATAAAATGGGGCGCATCCCACTGGAAGTCGAAAGCTAATGGAACACCATCCCGTGGGCCACAGAAATTAATGTGGAACTTTCCATTGATCCCCAAACTCAAAAATATTTTTATTTCTGATGAAATATAAATATAAATGTGATGGCATGATACCGAGAGAAATAAGACTAATGATGAGTTGGTTCACCCTGCAGATGGACTTTCATGGAAGAGATTTGATGCTTGATATCCTAATTTTGTAGCTGATGTGCGTAATGTGAGGTTGGGTCTTTCATGTGACGGTTTTAATCTATTTGGGAATATGCTTACATCGCACAACACATGGACGATTTTTATATACATTTATAATATTCCCCCATATTTGTGTATGAAAAAACCTTTCACTTTTATGATTATACTCATATCTGGCCCTTTTGATCCTGGAAATGATATAGAAGTATAAATGCAACCTGTAGTAAAATATTTGAAACTTCTTTGGGATGTGGGTGTGCGCGCATATGATGCATGTTCGAAATACATATTTCATATGTGTGCTACGCTTATGTGGACGATCAATGATTTTCCTTCTTATGAAATGATGTTTGGATGGAGAATGAAGGGAAAACTATTAGATCATGTTTTCATGAAGAATAAACAATCCAAAAGACTAAAACATCGTTGTAGTTTCTGTTTTATGGGACATCGACAATTCTTTCCAATGGACCATCCATATAGAAATAATCATCGAAGATTTTACAATACCATGGAGACCGATGATCCACCTTAGCGTATGTCTGGAAATGATGTGTTTAATGAATTGAAAGATTTCAGTTTTTCATATGGTAAGGGTCAAATGAAATCTGGAAAGAGAAAGAATGTTTCCACTAAAACCTGTTACAATTTGAAGAAGAGAAGTATCTTCTTTGATTTTCATTATTGGTCAACCAATTTGTTACGTCATTTCATAGACGTAATTCACATTGAACAAAATATATGTGAAATTTTTCATCAATTCTTCTAAATGATAAGGGAAATACAAAATATGATTTATGGTCTTGGTGTTACTTGGTGGATTGGGGCATCAGACTAGAATTGCATCCTGTGCGTATCAGTGAAAATAAATGGAAAATTCGGTGTGCTTCTTATGTGATGACACCTATAGAAAAAAAGAATTTTTTGGAAGTACTAGAGACTATTAAGGTTCCTGATAGAAATTGAAACAACATATCCAAACGGGTCAATAGAAGAGAGTTGAAGCTAATATATTTGAAGAATCATGATTATCAAATCTTTTTGCATGAGTTGATTCCAATATCAATTCATCATCTTTTTTACAATAATGTAAGGGTGGCCTTTATTTGGTGGTGGCATTTGTTTAGAGATCTTTGTGCTAAGAAGTTTTTCAAGTCCTTCATGCAAAAAATGTTGGCAGATGCCCCATTAATTTTGTGTGAGTTAGAGAAAATATTTTCTCCATCAATTTTCAAATGCATGCTACATCTGACTATCCATATTCCAACTAAAATACTTCTTGGAGGACCTATTTCTTTTCATTGGATGTATCCAATGGAAAGAAATATGTATACATTAAATTCTTATGTCCATAACAGGAATCATCTCAAAGGTTCTATCGTGAACGGTTACTTGGCTCAAGAATGTATGGATTTTTGCTCTATATATTTGTCTGATATTACTACAAGAAAGAATATACCAATGAGAAATGAAGAGGAATAGGATGAGAAAATTGAACCTAGTTTTCCATCACTTCCTCAAACTGGAGGAATTCCTAAATCATATATATTGACGGCATTAAGCCTTAAAGAGCAAGAGATGGCACATCACACATTTTTGTTCAACTGTGACTTGTTCGATGACTACATATCGTATTTAAATTATATATTTATATCTTAAATATATATATATATATCTGTTAAACTATTCCTATTTTTAACTACAGGGAACATAAAGTGATGATAAATAGAAAGCATCATTCTTTATCTTTGAGAAGGAGGGAGACTTTTCAAAGAAAAGAGTTTTCTGCTTGGTTAAAATTGAAGGTAATAATATTACTGCTTTAAATAATTAAAACACTAATTAATTAAGTTTAATATTGATTTATATTTCTAGTATTGAATTTTTCTTCCAACTCTATCTCTGAGGAAATAAGATCTTTGGATTTTGGTCATAATATTGTGGTTCGTGACTGTAAATCAATTGTTAATAATGGGTATAGATTTATTATCACTGAACGAGCAAATAATATGAGAACACAACATGATGGTGTTATGGTTACTTCCACAATAGATTGTTATAATAGTGCATCAAATACTAGACCGTGATTTGAAAATGTAGGTTGTTATAGAGTCATTGAGAAAATAATAATATTGGATTATTATTCTCATAGATGAGTCACACTGATGAAATGTAAGTGGTTTGATTCGATGAAGAGGCAGGGAACATTTATTGATGATTTTGGATTTTGAGTAATTTATATGACTCGCAATCTTGCTACCAATGAACCATATGTATTGGAATCAATGGAGAAACAAATTTTTTATGTCAAAGACCATCTTCGACCTGAATTTGGTGTCATTATTGAAGTAATTCTAAGAAATATTTTTGATGATGGTGATGATGGAATTGACACCATCCCTACTGCCATTAGAAACGATCCATTTATTTCTTTTGATGACTCCAATATCTCAATTGTCAGAGTTGACTGTGAACCTGATGTTGTGGTGGGAAATATAAAAATCATCCATTCATGTTCTCAATTATTTTTTTTACCTCAACATGGGCTATTAAGGTTGTTACTATTAAAATTGATTTAATATTGATTACAAATATGTTGTATCCGACTTGACCGTTATGTGAATTTTCAATGTTTATTGGTTGCAATTTTATTTGAATTTCATTTTATAATTTGGAATTGAACTGTATTTAAACCTACGATTCCAACATTTCTAACTTGGTGAACATTTCAATGCTTCAACTATTATTTGTATAAAATTTGTATGATTCTAAGACCTCTATTTAACATTTTACTAGGTAATGAACATGATGGTTTGAATTATTCTGAAAAACATGTATTAAAACCTGCATCATCTACCTGAGTTAAAGAAATTAAATTTTTCCTTAATTTTGACAACTTGTTTACCACTTATGAATCTCGTATAATCAATGTTCCATGATTTTAATAGAAAAATGACACTTATTAAATAACCATCCTACTAAAAATTAAATTTCTTTATTACATCTTGTACGATTTATTGAGTTCATTATATATTTTTCCAAGCTCACCTAAAACAATGGTTAGTTAAATGATCCATGAATCCCCCTATTCCCACTAATTTATTTTGTTTTTTGGGTTACACATTTGTTACCCTTTTCTATTTAAGTCCATATTTGTTTTCAAATGTAGGAAATGAAACCAATTGAAGAGAGGCGATGAAAACAGATTATAGACCACAATCACCACATGACGGAGCTGGGCATTCCACCACTAGTTCCTACAGTGAGTATTTTATTTCAAATATATATATTTAAATAATATATAATGTCATGTGATTAATTTTTTTAAAACATTTTTTGAAAATACATCTATTAGATGATAGTTATTTGATGATCAGCCTAGTAGTGGCCCCAGTACTCAGGGTGTTCATATGAGGGGGGTGGTATGGGAGCTAGACGATCTGGTCGGCGTACCCGATTAGACCATGCCCCTACCACTGACATACCATCCATCGCACATGCTAATCTCGGTGTGTCATTAGGGACACACAGGATATTTAGGTCTCCCATTATTTCACCACCATTTACATCTAAGCCTCCTCACCCATCGGTACCATATCTGATGATGATTCACACTACCCATCTAGCATTCGGACATTCATCCCTGTCATCTTCTTTTACTTCTACTTCCTTCCCTCTAGGATTTTATATTCCATCTTCTTCGACTCCCACTCCACATGAGTCTGTCCCTATGAAGCATACATAGGGACCCAATCCATCCATACAAGGTGTTCCATCAGTTTTTGTAGATCCAGTGGAACCCATTGATCATACTACTGCAGGTATACTTGTACAACCCTAAAAAAAATTTACACCATTATTTATTTTCATTATAACATGAATTGACAAAATATTTGTTTTTCTTTCATAATAGATACATATATTGATAGAAGCTAGGGGAATTGGCGTAAAATCATGCGTGAGGTGAGGAACCACACATGTAGATGATGGTGGAGTACAATGAAGATAACCTGATGATTGAAAAATCAGGGCAACAATGTCAGAGTTTTTTTGCGACGCTTTCCAAATACACCGAAATCATTCCTGTCAGCCCGCTCTCATGGAGAAAGCTGCCAAATGAATTCAAACATAAAGCCTGGGTAGAGATATGGATAAAAAATCTGTTGTATTTAATGTAATATATTAATTTTTGTAATTATATGAATGAATATTTTGGTGTTAGCTACGGTTTAATTTACCCGATGGTGAGGGTGTACGACCAGCATGTCTAAAGGATTTAGGCGAGATTTAGAGATCTTATAAGAATGATTTGTACATTGGATGGAATTCTAGAGTGGGTACATAGTTAGATGCAATCCCTGTCATGGATGATTGTCCGTTAGAACAATACCGACAGATGATTACTTATTGGATGACTAGCCAATTTATGGTATTAATCAAATTTGAGGTATTTAAATGAAAATTTTCAGGTTTTTTGTTAATAATAATTATTTAATTTTATTTAGGATTCATTTGGAATAAATAAAAAAACATCGATGCTAAGAAATATGTCCACACATTGGAAAGTACTATGATGAAAGATCATGAGAGGTAGCAAGTATGAAAATTTATGATCTTTTTTTACGACTTGCACTTTCTATTTCTTCCTCCATAATTTATTTAATTGATAAAGTTGTTATATAATTTAATTATGAAATTAAGGTTTTTTTGGTATCCTATTTTTAATTATGGTTTCCTATATTCAATGTCATTTTAGAGGCATAAATTATATATATAAGGATGTGTGCCTCGAGAAAAACTATTTTTCTCGAGTAGAAAGAAGAATAATGGAAGTGCGGTTAATGAACAGACTCAGCAGTAGATTGTAAGTTTTAATTTGTAGATTTTAAGATTTTAATATCTACTTTTTAACTTAATAATCTATTTATATTTGTATCAGGCTGCTTGAGAGGCTTTTGATGCCTAGGAACCTGACAATTTTGGTCCAAATGATCACTTACATCAGGTGTTGGGAGATGAGCACCCCGGTAGAGTATACTGCCGACCTGGGAAGAGTATAGTTATGACTAGGTATTGGCACTCCTTAAGTATGAGTTATATTTCCACAGAGTTGGAGCAGGTAAGGCACAAGAATAAAAGGCTGAAAAAAGGGCTATAGAGACAGCAGAATAGTCTGCTAGGGAAAACACTGCATTTATGAAACTGGTGGATGTTTTACGTCAAACACTTCCACCAGAGTCTAGCACTACTTTTGATGAATATATGTCATCGATGCGTTCTATATAAGGTGAAATAGGTGGATTTTTGATTGGTTTTAGAGACGATGGAGAGGAGGAGGCTGAGGTGGAGGAGGAGGATGGATAGGAGGAGGTCGAGGAGGAGGAGGAGGGTGAGGAGGAGGATGAGGTGAAGGAGGAGGGTGATGTGGAGGCCAAG